>JAOTOL010001637.1:522500-535000 GCA_034440575.1 Imbricaverruca yamaguchii | reverse complement strand
TCAGACGTAGGTGTGGAACGTAAATAGCCTTCCACGGATGGCATCAGACGTAGGTGGGGAACGTAAATAGCCCTTCACGGATGGCATCAGACGTAGCTGGGGAACGTATGTAGCTCCTCACGAATGGCATCAGACGTAGCTGGGGAACGTAAATAGCCCTTCACGGATGGCATCAGACGTAGCTGGAGAACGTATGTAGCTCCTCACGGATGGCATCAGATGTAGCTGGGGAACGTAAATAGCCCTTCACGGATGGCATCAGACGTAGCTGGGGAACGTATGTGGCTCCTCACGAATGGCATCAGACGTAGCTGGGGAACGTAAATAGCCCTTCACGGATGGCATCAGACGTAGCTGGGGAACGTATGTAGCTCCTCACGGATGGCATCAGACGTAGCTGGGGAACGTATGTAGCTCCTTACGGATGGCATCAGACGTAGCTGGGGAACGTAAATAGCCCTTCACGGATGGCATCAGACGTAGCTGGGGAACGTATGTAGCTCCTCACGAATGGCATCAGATGTAGCTGGGGAACGTAAATAGCCCTTCACGGATGGCATCAGACGTAGCTGGGGAACGTATGTGGCTCCTCACGGATGGCATCAGACGTAGCTGGGGAACGTATGTAGCTCCTTACGGATGGCATCAGGCGTAGCTGGGGAACGTTTGTAGCTCCTCACGGATAGCATCAGACGTAGCTGTGGAACGTATACAGTTCCTCACGGATAACATCAGACGTAGCTGGGGAACGTATGTGGCTCCTCACGGATGGCATCAGATATGTCAAACTCAAAGTCAAATTCATGCATTGAGGTACTTTCACGTGGTGGCTGTTCTGCACCCATACAATGTTGCGTGAGCACATCAGGTGGAGAAAATTGCATCAGAAACATTTCAAGAGCATACAGCGTATACAGACTTACACCTCTAGCGACCCTGCGCCAAAGCACTTATGAATGCAGAGCGACTCGGTGCTTGCCTGGTGACGGGCGGTAGCCTATTCCAAGCGACCGCGGTGCGGTACGAAAAACCTCGCCGTGTCTGCGTGAGTCGACATCTTGTGGGATGAAGCTCACCGACTGACCCAGCTCTGGTCTCCCTCTGCGATACTTGTGACCGCCAGGCAAACATCCTACGAACAGCTTCCGGGCATTGCCCAATGCACATGGCTCTGTATACCTGAATGCAATCGTGCTCCCGAACCATCTCTACAAACTTCAGCCATCCTAATGACACGAGTGCAGGGGACACGTGCCCGTTACATGATCCGATTTCATTTGCCACCTGACCCAAATGGCTCATGAACGACTTGTAACAACTTGGCATAGCATGTAAACGGTCACCTAGCTGTGTGATCGAACGTTTACCAGCTGGCTTGCAACAACTTAGTTTGTGGCGCAAATGCCTACATACCTGTGCCAGCGAACGTTAATCTGCTAACTTGCAATAGCTTAGCATACAACGTAAACGGCTACCTAGTGGTCCCATTGAACGTTCATCAGCTGACTTGTGATAAGTTAGCACACAACCTAAATGGTCACCTAGCGGTAGGTATCATCAGAAGTAGACGAGCCGATTTCCACATCCCAAACACCGTACTGACCAAATGCATAGCTGTGCATTGTTCATCCCCACGTAGACTGCGTGCTACTAACATGAGGAGGCCGAAATGAGAGACGATGTGGCCAATTTCCAACATGCCCGCACGGCAAAGATGCATTGATGCTTTTCGAGGGGCGTAGACAATGTGTCTACGCCATGATCAAATCAACTAAATTTCCCTAGGGCCTTTCCCCCAAAATATAGGATTATCTTGCGGGGCACTGAAGTAAACCAACCTCTATCAAGGTCGTCTAAACGCTTTGGAGGCGGTTTTTCTCTCCCTCCACACTCTGACTCCACCCTCCACTGCATTGAGCACCTTGATAACGCGGGTGGGCACGCACACACACACGCACACACACACACGCACACACACACGCACACACACACACGCATACGCACACGCACCCACATACGTTAGCTTTGCAGGAACTGCCCCACCATCTGGCCATTTTCTATAACAGATTCAAGGATATTGGAAATAATCGATGACGTCAATAGAGCGCATATTTGTTGTTCAAGCGGACACATTTCTCTAATCTGATTTTATTTACCGTTAGTCCACCTGATATCGAAATGAGACATCACGATGATTCACCACTATAGTGAATGCCGGTAAGTTGCGGTATGTTCACGAATTGATGTTGTCGCGAGGAAACAAAAAGCTGGCAAGCCGAATGGCTGACGCTAGCGATATTGCCATCACGATGTCAGTTGGGTAGAAATCAGTCCGCCATATGGAGTAACTGTGGTAAGTAAATTACAGCTAAGGGTATCCAGTTGGCCAATACATAAGCATAACGCTCAATACGCGACGACCTCCACCTTAACCCGGTGGCCGCGGTAGCTCAGTTGGTAGAGCATCGGACTCTTGATCGGAAGATTGTGTGTTCGAATCTCACAACCGACGGTGCTTACCAAGTCCACCCGCGACCAATTGGCGTGAGATGTTGGCGACGCATATAACCTAGTGGTTGAGTGCGTCGTGAAAGAAGAAACCCAGGGTTCTTCTTCTTTTCTTCCATAATTCCAGGCTTTTATTGGCGATTATACTCCTGTCGTGACTCCTCGCAGTAGGTATCCGCCCTGGTTCGACGGTGAGGCCAGTCGCACACTAGCCGCGAAAAAAAATGCGCATGTCATCGGATGAAGGCATCCGAGTGACAATGTCATTCGTCGCGATATTACTACAAGGGTAGGGCGACTTCTTTAAACGTCTGATCGGGCGCAGCTACTGCAGTTATTTAAGACGACTGGAGGATGATTTTAAGACGAACCTGAGTGGTTCTGTTTCAGATCTGCTTGACGGAAACACGCTGATGCGCGATGACGTAGGGCGCGCCAACCTGCTGAATGAAGCCTTTTCATCAAAGTTCACACTGCAGCCCGTGCCCCCACTACTACAGTACTACGGATTGCCCAATCTTACAGAGTTTCGGCCCTCACTACAACAAATCCACACGATTCTCATTGGACTTGACCCACACAAAGCATGTGTACCTGTTAATGTCAGCGCCAAAATCCTCTGGAAGTGTGCTTACCAAATATACCTTCCGCTGCACAAAATGTGTAGCCTTTTTGTTAGGCAGGGAAAATGTCCGAACCTGTGGAAAATGGCAAGCGACACACCAATATATAGTATATAATACACAAACTACCGAGCCTTTTCATGTATTTTCCCGTGTAGCAAGGTTTTATTTTTCTTAAAGCATTTGCAATGTTGCGAGTGCTCACATTTTACCAGTGCTGACTGCCACTGACTGGCACGGATTCGATCCCTGTCGGTTGCCAGACAGATGCAGTCTACACGGACTACTCTTCGGCTTTCCAATGTGTCAACAATAAACTATTGCTATATAAGCTCGAAAATATGCATCATGTTCCAGATAAAACTATCTCTCCGATTCGAGCATACCTGACTGGTGGCCGGTAGCGAGTGACAGTCAACGGGGCGACCTTGGACTGGGCTGACGTCACTTCCGGTATACCGGGAGGGAGCTCACTGGCCGCTCTGTTAATTGCCCTGTTTGTGAACGACCTCCCATCCAGGGTTGACTCGGAATGCCTAATGCTTGCTGATGACTTAGCAATGTTTAGGATGGTAGCGTCTGTGGAAGACGCGGCCCGCCTGCGGAGGGATATTGATTCCCTCCGTAAGTGGTCCACATACTGGATGATATCCTCGAAACCTTTGAAATGCAGGTCGTTCACAACAACTCTCCGTCGTACTCCGGTGCGCTTCGAGGATAAGGTACACGATACGACGCTGCAGCGTGAGACTGTGATGCGAGACCTGCGTGCGTACTTGCAAAGTAAATTGGCATTCGCGGAGCATGTGGCGGAAACTGAGTCATCTGCCAACCGAGCTCACTGGGGCGGTTTATTAGATCGATGAAACTAGGAGTACCTGCCAGCAAATTCTCGAAAAGTGCTCTGTTAACGGCATGCAACGCGAACATTAGGTATAGCCTTGAGTATTTCTCAGTCATCTGGGCAGGCGCAGCCACACCACATCTGACCTGGATAGACCGGGCAGAACATACGTTTGCAATGTGGCTAGCTGAATACTATAGTGGAACACTTGGGTAGGAATCCCTGCAATGTCAGGACCTTCTTCGCTTTCATGACATGACGGTTGTGTCCACTCGTCGCGATACAGTCCAACATCATATGCTTACGAAACGTATATGAACTCGCTGAATGCAGTCTTAACAGACTTTCACATGTTTGGACTGAAAACCGTTCGCCTCTTCTGTTCTGTTCTGACAAACTTTTTAGCTCACGACTTCTCCTGTAAAGGGCTGAATATGCTGTTGGACATTATGGACAATAAACCATTATGCGTATTCAGCTTAAACTAGACTAAGCACATGAGTCAATCCCCTCGGCGCAAATGTGCACTTGCTCCGCCGTTATTTGTTTTTAAAAAATGCGCTAGCTTTAAAGACGACGCTAATGACAGTCATAATACAGCAGGCGCATCACTCGACTGGCCAGCTGGCTTACCCTCACGCGGTATCGCCTCGTCCGACAGAGTACATTCCGCCGGAAAACCTGGTCTTCTAGCAACACGTGGGGGCATTGAAAAAATAGCGTGCTGAAAACAATTCATATTTAAACAAGGCTTAAACTGCAGTTATAATCAGTGTGGTTAATACATTAGGACATGTGACGCCTCAAACGACCAGATGCCAAACAACAGCAGTTGTGAAGATGTCAAAAGCATACTCGGTCGGGGTGCTCAGTGAGCTTTTATCGTGTGTACACCACAATAGACTCGTTGGAGACTTTGCTCTCGCCGACAATCGGCGGTTCTCAACCAATAGTGGGCTTATTGCTGCGGGAGAGGAGCATGGTCCGTTCGAAGAACAAGCAATAACACTAATAAGGCGAAAACGGAAGCGAGATAGATTGCGCATTTCTTGCGGTGGAGAGGAGCCGAGCTATCCTGAATGTGAAAGGAAGCGGTGGCTGAATTAACCGAGCCAGGCTGAGAGCCGCTGGGCTGCACGGTAACTCACGAAACACAATCATCGCTATTGTACTCTGGTTTCTATCCTAAACATACTCCTATGATCGGCGAATGGCTGTAGACATTCCCGGCGGCTGCCCTATCTGTCGCATGCCACTATAACGGCCTGGCGACTCCCTCAGGCAAAGGTTGATCGGCTACTATGCCACATTTGCGTAGTCTAGCCATTGCGTCTGGCTGTTACTCGACTCCACCAAAGAGAGCCGTGGAAAAAGACAGCAGAACAGAAACGTGCTTTTCAGGGTGCACAACACCTTTAGAAAATCCACACGTTCTGGCCCATTAGGATTCCAAACGGTCGGCATTTTGGCTTGTACTGCCGGCCCAGTCGGGGTTGGTTGGTTGGTTATTGGTTTCACGATACATGGAGTCATGGAGCGTCGCCAATCTCTTACGCCGATTGGTCGCGGGCAAGAAGTAGCGACAGGTGACTCCCGAACCAAAGTCTGAGTTGAATATGCTGTAAGTCACAAGACCGACAAGGGACACCCGCGCGTCCATTAAATTGTATATTATGTTCAAGGCTCTATTCACGGTCACTGAATGTGCCAGGAAGGTGGCGTTGTTTTAAACAGATCGAGGAAGTCTGGCTGTGGTGGTGGAAGTGTCACCAGTAGTTCGAAATTATGTTCGATCAAGCATAGTAGCATGCAGGCATCTATGAGGTGGATGCATGGGCTATGCTTACCGTCCGTAAGACTTCGGAACAGGTTTGCGAAAAACGGCATCTTGCTATTTGCTATGAGGAGCATACACAGTATTAAACGCTGAGTGCGTGAAGAACACATACAACGATACTGTACAGCGATGTTCAGTAATTCAAACATTGGCCTCCCGAGCCAATAATTCGTGGCTGTTACAAAAAAAAATGATGACGGTGTTTTCTTCGTTATGTGCTGCATTATGCTTCTATTCAATGCCTAGTTAGTAATATTAATTCAGTAATATTAATTCAGCAACGTAGATTTCATTTTCTGGATTCGCCAAAGTTCTGGAATTGTGTCCGTCACTTAGATTCCTACCAAAAGCGAATCGAATTGAAAATTGTCCGGTCTTCCACCACCCACGACAACCTTCACCCTTCCCACGAGCGACCTTCACCCTTCCCACGACAACCTTCACCCTTCCCACGAGCGACCTTCGATGACCCTCACTTGACGCAGGCCGACCGAAGAGTACACGAAGCGGTGGACTGCAGCCCGACATCGCCGGCCCACGGCTCTCTCACTCTTTGATTGTTCAGCTCCACCAGGGGCCAGGTCACTGTCCGGCCACGTCGTTTTGCTGGGGGCGTCTGTTCCAATGCCGGCCACGGACGCCCACTGAATACCACTGTCGCTGGTGGGCCGGGCGTTAATCCTGAGGAAGGCGAGCACAGGCTCTGTTACCGCCTGACCTTCAACGGCAAATCCGACAGAGGTGGTTTTAATGGGTGGTTATGGTGCGTTCACCAGCTGCGTCGACGGGCTAAGTTTGGCTCAAGAGGAAATTACCAGCGTTCTCTGTAACGGATCGCTGATGTGTCATCACGTTCTCTTTCATCGGCGCTAAATGATCAAACCTGGTCGATGGGTCCTTAAACTCAAATGACCAACCAATCAATCATGCCCTCTGAGTTTATGTTCAAAATTATGATCTCGATATAAAACTGAATGCCACCACTATTCGGGATTACGACGAACAGCACATCATCATATTATCTTGATAAATAGTCAGTACGCATGACGATCATGCGCGAGTGCATAGCCAATTTGTGAGCTCTGTGTGTGTTGTTCTTTCGTTCAGAAGTGGTGAGTTCCAAGACGCAGATTTAATTTGCAAAACCAATGTAAAAGGAGAAAACCATCACATAATTATAAATATATTGCACGAAACAGCTACTACGTATTCCAAACTTGCATCCTTAAGTTCCCTGCTAGAAGGCGAGCTTCATGCAACCAAACAGAGGGCGCAATTTACCGACGTACTCGTCACCATCAGCGGCACTTTGGAGCCTAGAGTCCGTCATGGTCATCTGGCAGAAGAGAAAGGCTGGTCAAGGTCGCCACCATAAAGATTTCGAGCTTGCTCCTGCAAGGCCAAATGAGCTTGATACCAGCATAATGTTGATTCGAGCAGGTAAAGTGAATGTGAGTTGATTGTGTTTACCTATCAAGCTCCTTTCATTTTGCGAGCAACAGAAACTACCTCTATCCATAAACGTGCTTCTCGGTGAAATTGTATGCCTCCACCCACTGTATATCTACTTGTTCTTGCTTGTTGGACTTTGCCTTGAGCAGCGCAAGCCCTTCACTGCTAAATTAACTGTGTACATGGCAACTGGAATGAAGGTACATGAAGCGTAAATCGCTTGATCTCTATCATGGATGCAGCTCAAGATACCCTTATGGGGTTTGGATGCAAATGATACCGTAATGGGTGCAACGATGCACTTTACAGGGCCTCATACCAAATATGCCAGTTCTTGTTTGGTCGCTGAAGTGGTGTACCCAGCACACTACTCACATATGCAAGTACTAGACGAGGCTTACAATTACTTGACGAGTTTATAAATCCTTGTCCAATTAGGCAATATTTAAAACGCGCACCTGAGAGGGGAATGGTTCGAAATCCGCCCACACCTCCGGTTTTTCGTACATAACACCAGATTTTACCGATCGATTTACGCCATTTTTTGGCATATCTGCTTGGAAGTATCCGACGCATCGCTTAAAGTGAAAAAAAGGAAATAGGTCGAGCATACATTTTTAATTTTTCGTGTTAGAGGTCGTTAAAATCACAACATGTCGTAGCGCCAATCCACAAAAATGGGCGCTGATGCCTTTCCCGTATATTGGCAAAAGGGAAGTGTTCTAAGCAACACTATCGACTTGTTTGGTGCATATTGTTACGCTATACAGTTGCAAGGCCGTGTTAGGTCACCGATATCAAGTCAGGTCAAGTTCATGGCATGTCAATGGAACCAAACTCGGTCAACTGGAATGTTGTCGCAAATGCAAATTACTGTCATGCGATTGATGTCACTTTGCATGTTACTCCCAACAGATCTTGAAAACTACTGTTTGTCATTGTGTGCACAAGCGCTTCCATACTGTATTCATGTACTTCACTCTTTTCTTCGCGAAGCCGATTGTGCCGAGCCGGCCGGCGGAGCAGTTGGGCGGGCGGCCCGGCTCCGGTACCTGGAACAAGTAACTGACCTGATAAAGTGCTGCTATATAGATGACCTGTGGTCAAATGCCGGGTCTAGCTTCTGCATTGCATAATTAGTAATGTCAAAAACATCACCGATGCCCATTTTGGAGCAGTTAAACACAATCACAGCGATCCGTAACAATGGCAAGCCAAGCCACGGAAATCAAAACAAAAATTGATGTATGTGACCTCATTTGACCTTGAGACATTGACTAAAGGTCACGAAATTTGCACACAATAGAGTTCTCTCCAGTACCCATCCACCCTGAAATTTTGTGACTCCAGCTTTAATGGGAACCGAGATCTTAGGCTGGCGGAATTCGCCACCGACCCCGCTAGTGCACGTATTTTTTAGAGACGCTCCAGGGGGCGCTGCATGACCTCTGCGGTCGATGCGCCCCTAAGCCCCAATAACTAACTAACGAGACCATCCAGGGCTCGTATTAAGATAGTTGTCCCCTAGGTACAGGTGGCTTTTTTGCAATCACGAAATACTGCGTGGACTTAAGAGATTTACAAATTTACTATATATCACAAAGAATTTAAAAAAAAAAACATACCATGGAGCATTTATGTTCCGCAAATGTTGTTGAGAGTGAAAGAAAAGGACAGACTGTAAGAAATGGCCCGCCTGCTGAAGCTTTATCCCAACTAGTCCCAATTTTTATGATGGACAGAAAACAGCAGTTACGGGGATGTCGATACCTGATCCCAACATGCGTGGAAGGACATGAGCACAAGATTGGTCAGCTCACCTGAGGCACAAATCATATCATTTTCGGTGAACAGCATCCATTGACTTAGTACATGAAGGAGTGTGTAGCCTATAATATTGGCATATCTACGCAGATATTTGCCGACATGATACAAACTGATGTCTTAAGGAGCGGGGGATCTCATGGGTATCGTCCCCGTCACAGCAGTGTTTCACGACTTATGAGGGATGATATCACGGCACTGTGAGCTGTGATATTCAGATCTTGAGACGTCAACAATAAATTGGAATGTGATGTCAACTGAACTGGGCGTAAGTCCACCAATACCACTCCAATCGTGTCCTAGGCGTGTTAAAAAGAATCATGCACGGACTCGGTTTAGCCACTTCTCGCTGTGGAGAGCAGTTCGACTGTTAATGAGGTAATCAGACGCAAGTAATTTACCACAAGGTTAGATAAATGCAATAGCTTGCGCAGATTTATAACCTTGATCAGGCTATAACATCACTTTATTCATCGTTACATCTGCCACAGCACTCCGGAGCTTCGAATATACCTTTCACAACATTGACTCAGCCCAGTTTCTACCCAGGTTTTATTTCCGACCAGATCCCGCTTCTGAAAACAGAAATTCTCTGTGAAGGATCACCCTCCTGACATCGAGTTGGCGTAATCTGTAATGCACAATGAGTGCGATAAGTCTGCCGGGTCATCGCCGGTTCATCGCAGCATATGACGTGTCAGCATGTGGCGGACGTTCCAGGCGCAGCTCCGCAGTCCATCACACTGCGTCAGTCCGATGAACCGTGCTAAGGCTGCACCGGAACCATCCCCACCGCTACCCTTTCCTCTTCTCCGTCGTTGATGCATGGGAACGCCTTGGCGACAGCACATCGAGCTTCGTCGACAGGCATCGTTTCTAGAAGTTTTTTTGTATCGTGCCTCGCGCTAGCGAACGGCGATATCGTCTTTCGTACCACAAGAAGCCTTATCAACCATAAATTATCCGCATCATTCGCTGCCAGATCTCCAGCTATTCTGATGTAGCTGTAGCTGGCCCCTACAGCAACTCCACCGATCTGTCAATAGAGCGCTGAGCTGGCGATATCCAACAACGATTTCTCCGAACCGTCAGCTGATCACCACCGTCCAGCGCCCTGAGGGCATTCACCCGTACCACCGCACCATGACCCGTACCGCCACACCATGATCTGTACCGCCACACCATGGACCGTACCGCCACACCATGGCCCGTACCGCCACACCATGACCTGTACCGCCACACCATGGACCGTACCGCCACACCATGGACCGTACCGCCACGCCATGGCCCGTACCGCCACACCATGACCTTGTACCGCCACACCATGGACCGTACCGCCACACCATGGCCCGTACCGCCACACCATGACCTGTACCGCCACACCATGGACCGTACCGCCACACCATGGACGGTACCGCCACACCATGACCCGTACCGCCACACCATGATCTGTACCGCCACACCATGGACCGTACCGCCACACCATGGCCCGTACCGCCACACCATGACCTGTACCGCCACACCATGGACCGTACCGCCACACCATGGACCGTACCGCCACGCCATGGCCCGTACCGCCACACCATGACCTGTACCGCCACACCATGGACCGTACCGCCACACCATGGCCCGTACCGCCACACCATGACCCGTACCGCCACACCATGATCTGTACCGCCACACCATGGACCGTACCGCCACACCATGGACCGTACCGCCACACCATGGACCGTACCGCCACGCCATGGCCCGTACCGCCACACCATGACCTGTACCGCCACACCATGGCCCGTACCGCCACACCATGACCTGTACCGCCACACTATGGCCCGTACCGCCACACCATGACCCGTCACATTTCAGGTGTGGCGCTGCGAAACCTTCCTGCCGCTGCGCCCATGAGCCGGTAGGCCAGCAGTGCCGGTGGCGCACGTGCAGGCGCCGACCGCCTCGGGTACCTCGTGTGTCGAGATAGACGTCACGGAGTCCAACGACGGCCGACCACGTCCGAGGTGACGCCGGACGCCGAGCGGCACTGGCTTGGTGGCCGTGTCTGCTAATCGCTCCTTGAGGAATGCGAACGGGGCCACAGGTAGTGCTGAGGAAATGCTGAGCAAGATGTGTCGGATGTGAGGCCGCCGGTGGCACTGAAGCCACTCGTTGTCGTCGAATTTGTTTTGGTTTACGACATCGTAAAGATCGGCTCCGGATGTTAGATCGTTTCGAATGTTTACGCTGTCGTAGACATATAAGGGTATGATAAATGTGAAACACATAAATCCTAAAACCTACAATTAAATTATCTTTTAAATATCGGTGATGTTCCACGGACACATTGAAAAATGTTGATTTAACAGATAAAATACAAATTTGAGCATTGCAGTAAGCCAATTTCTTCTGTGGAAATGCCAACAGGGCATCAAATGTGCCTGTGCCATGTTCTTTTTGTAGGCGGATATATTCTCTCCTGATTGTCTATATTTGTGGATTTTCAATAGATGTATATAGATGTCTCTAAACAACGACAAAATAACGCATCTAAACACCTCGTGTGAGTGCTCTTTCTAACTAGCTATCGATGAATATCGATAGAGGTTGAGGTGTTTCGGTGTAGTCCCTGGAAAATAATCTTCCCAAATGTGGGGACATGCAACATGTTCTATAATGGTTCTTCCCCTGGCAAAATCCTTATGTGTCCACTTGTCGCATTCCACATGTTCCACCATATTCTGATATTGCTCAGCTTAAATAACTCATTTCGTTCAATAACTCAGCGTATATAACTCATGCCGTCATCCAGCTCTTTGAGCGATATTTCGCGAATAACATCCCTTTGCGGCACTTGAACGACACAAGCTCGCGCTTCCAGATGCAGCAAGGTTTCCGCCTGTTGCCACATATCCGAGTATGCCACGCCTGGTTATCATGTGCACGTTTCCACGTGATCGACCACACGCCGAGAACATACATCCTGAAACGAATCGCTCCTAGTGACTCCTGCACTCGCTGCGCCGTGTTTTCTACAGCCTGGCAAGCTCATCGGCTCAATGTCGCAGCTAAAAGGTCTCGAAGGCAGCTACCACCACGTGATCATTGCTTACTAATGCAGAGACCTTCCTGGTACTAAATCAACCGTCTGAATACAGCAGCCTCACCATTGCCACTCCAAAGCCAGTCGAGTGCCGAATAGGTACAAATGCTATCGATTCAGGTGCTACATATGATGATAGAATGATGACACACCTGAATACTTGTACGATACCACTCAACTACACGGGCAATGTGCTTTCCTCAGCGACGACTTGTTGACGAAATGCAGTGTTTCTGGTTAATTCGTGGATCACTTTGGAGGTTGTCAGCTCTGATGTGTGATCAATATGAGACGAGACGATTGCCCAACTGTTTATCTTTT